>CM074739.1:8020607-8034044 GCA_037367245.1 Phrynocephalus guinanensis | reverse complement strand
GATATTCACGGCACGAGCTCTTGGGAGGACCCAGCTTACTTAAGAAGGCCGGCACTCAAGGAGACAGAAGGGAATTTGGAGCAAAGCAATACACTTTCAAAAAGAGAGGGATTTATCAGATTGAAGAGGAGGGTTAGTGGAATGCACACCTGTTCCCAGCTGACTGTACCACTCCATCAAGGATCAGACAAACTGCAAAGACTGAGCGAAGGAAGATAATAGCTGCTGCAGTATCACTGGGTAGATCGTTAGATGCTTTTGTTGGCTTAGTTGCTTCCAGTGAGTGCTGTTTTACACCTGGTGGGACTCTGAGGACATGTTACTGGTTTTATGTTGGGCATCTTTTAATTTCCATATGGAGAAAGGAGAAATAAAATATGTGTCAGTGGAGAAATTGCTCCATGGAGAAAAAGAAAAATACGTGTGAAACAAACATCCATTTGCTGTTCATCAGTTACAACAACATTTAATCAAAAGGGAACTCACCTGCTCCAGAGCTTTTAGACTCTTCTGCAACAGAACTGTTTCAATAATAAAAAATAGTATGTCTCCCTGGACCCTTAATTCCTGGCCTCCATTAATGGAGATGGTGATGCTCTCCAGTGTGTTGTGAGGATTAATTAGCTAATGTTTGTACAAGAGCTAATTATTAAGTCAGACTGCCGCTAAAGGGAACAAAAGGCTCTGGAAAGCTGGGAGGGTGAGGTTTCATGGAAGACTCCCATAGTCCCCGAGACAGCTGTAGAGTGTGATGGGGCAAATGAATCAAGCAGGGAACAATCAAACCCACTCCCTAAAAAAAAAAATCATGGGCTTCCCATTTCCTTAGTAGGAAAGAAAAACATTTCAAGGGTTGGTTTCAGCAGAGACACAACCCAGAGGAAGCACAGATGGCTTTCCACCCAGAACCAGGCCACCAAACTCTACCACCTAAAGAGAAGTACAGGGGCGTATCTAGGGGGGAAGGAGGGTGCATTTGCCCCAAGCGTGCAGCAATCTGCGGGTGCCGACCTCTGTTGTCCTCCCTTCTCCCAGCGCCCTTCTCCCGGCGTCTCTCTCTCTCTCTCTTGCTCTCGTGCTCACCGGGATTGAAAGGGAGCCACCCATGCTCAGGAGCCTGGTGAAGTGGGGGGGGGGAAGATGGGCGGCAGTGGCAGCCATGTGGTGAGGAAGTGGAAAGAGTTCTTCACACACACACACACACACACAGGTGCACACCCAGATGCACACCTTGAAGGGAGCCCGCCCCTTTTTTTTGCACTGGCATCCGGGCGCTGCACCAGCCGAACGCAGGAGGCATCACACACACACACACACACACACACACACACACACACACACACACACACACACACACACACACACACACACATATCTACACACAAAGCGAGGGCACGTGTATGGAATCCAAGCTTGGAGTGTTCTCCACTCCGGCCCACCTCCGCATACACACATGCACCATCCATTTTCAGTGCCTCGGTGTGGATGTGGGTGTCTGTCCTTGTGTGTATTCGTCACTCTGACAAAGCTGTTTGGATGAGCAGCGAAACGTTTCAGTCTCTCATGAAATGAAGTCCAGTTGCCATGACTCAACGTCCAAAAAAACTCACCTGGATGACTGAGAATCTTCGCAGACATATCATTAATGGAAAAATGAGCAATGTTTCCTTAATTGGACAGAGGGGTAATTCCAGCCAATCAGGGATCCATCACTCAATGAATGAGGTCAAGATAATGCAGTAAGTAAACCATCAGATTTCTCTGTGTAATGGAACCATAGAAGATAAACAGAGTTACCTCTGAGACAAAAAGAGACCGTCTGGCAGGCAGGCAGAGAGACAGACAAACCAATGTAAATGAGACACATTTTCTCAAGAAGTGACAAAATATCTTTAGATGGTAAAATAAGGGATGGTTTGCAATGTTTTGAAACTTTCCTACTTAGATTTCATGCCCCCCAATGAACGGGTTCTGTCAGGTAACCTTTTATGCACTACTGATGACTAATAAAAAGAATTATTGGGCGATTATTCCATTCTGTGGTAGGAAGCAGCTCCCTGAGCCATCACAATTTTGTCTTCTTGGACTAAATGCATTTTTAACACAACTCTCAGGCAGCCATAGCTATATTTGCTGCAGATTTATAGGGCAAAATCTGCCCTTAAATTCAATATTCTTTGATGCAACCTTTTCACAGATGCTTTATTATGCCATTTAGTATTATTATTATTATTTCCTGTGAGTTATAGTTTAATCTTTTAAGCCCCACCAAGGAGTTCTGGAGGGTTATCTACTGTTATCCAAAGTAATATTTGCCACTGATCATTGTGATGCTAGTTTATTTTTTAACTTTTGAATGTTTTGGCGTTTGTTTTTTGTTTTTCACTTCAGAAATGAGGCCATTTTTAAACCAAGAATTAGTTTTATCTATATTTTTCTTCTGAGCATCAGGGTATTTTATAAAAAGAAAGAGCTTGTGTTTGCCATTTGATTCAAGTTGAGCTGACACTTTTCGATTTTATTTTAATTTTTTTAAGGGGACGGGTGTTTAGCATCTCCCCAAAACCAGAATGCCACTGTGGAAAATATTATCTGAGCAAGATCCATACACAAAGACAGGCAAGATACCCACGTAGCACCCACCAACTGCACTCATAATGCCGATTTTAAAACAGGGAGTGGGGAGGGGAGAAGATTTGAAAATGCAGAAAACCAGCTAATATTTTCTGTGTAGTTCTTTACTTGGCACTGCTGCTTAAAATAAATTAAAATGCCAAGTGGTTACTACAACCCAGTTCCTTCCTTCCTTCCTTCCTTCCTTCCTTCCTTCCTTCCTTCCTTCCTTCCTTCCTTCCTTCCTTGCTTGCTTGCTTGCTTGCTTGCTTTATTTATTTATTTATTTATTTATTTATTTATTTATTTATTTATTTCAGGCATGTCCAAACTTCGCCCCTCCTGATGTTTTGGACCAAAACTCGCAGAATTTCAAGCCTGTATTTCCAACGGCAAAGGACTGTGGGAATGGCGGTCCAAAACATCTGGAGGGCCAAAGTTTGGATATGCCTGATTGATTGATTGATTTGTTTGTTTAATTGTCTCATTATGCTGGATGGCTGCCAGCATAGTATATCTTCAAGACTAAGACAAACATATGCCAAACATAACAAAAACAGCGGCAAGATTATAGAATAAGCAAAGAATCACCAAATAAGCAGAACAGAGAAAATAATAATAATAATAATAATAATAATAATAATAATAATAATAATAATAATAATAATAATAATAATAATAATAATAATAATAATAATAATAATAATAATAATAATAATAATAATTCAGGTGAGGCTGCATTCAAAGGCCTCTCAGAAGGGTGGCATCTTCAGAAATCTCTTAAAGGTGAGAAAGGAAAGGCCCCAAAGTTCAACTGGTTGCTGGTTCCAGAAGGGACTGACAAGAAGGCATGGCTTCTTGATGATGTTCGGGCTGGGTTGGCATATATTTTTAATTAGTTTTTTGTTTTCCTTTATTGCACCGACCAGCTGGCCTGCAGGCCAGGTCGGTGCATTTTTTAAAAAAAATTATTATTATTATTTATTTTCATTTATCCACCAACCAACTGTCCCACAGGCTGGGTCAGCATGTTTTTCCTTAATCCCCCACCAGATCATTCCCGATCAGATGGGGGAAAGGCCGGGCTTTTAAACGTTTTTCCTGCTGAAGCTTCGCACTACAGCTGATCAGCGGTGGCTGCAGCATGGGGGGTGGGTGGAGCCTGCTGGCTTTTTCCTATAGGAATGTATTGCTTCAATGCATTCCTATAGGAAACCAAAAAAATGAAGCGAATGAAACAGAAATTTCCGTTTCGTTTCATTTTGGTTTTCTTTGATCTGTTCGTTATTTGTTTCATTCCATAACAAAACAAATAGAAATAATGAAATGGATTAAAAATTCATTCCGTGCCCATCTCTGACTAAAATATATCCCACCCTATGTTTGTAATGCATGTATTATTACTATTTTTGCTTGGCCTCTTTCTGCAGGTTAATGTTATGAGTACCAACTTCCTGAAAGCCTAAAGCAACAGAAAAGAAGAATATTGCTCTCTCTTCTACCCCAGCCCTGAAGTTCCAGGTTTAATTCTGATTTTCTTATCTTAAAAAAAAAACTCTCTGCAAACGCCTTCTCAATTCCCTTCTTGCCACAAAGAACGCACAAACCAAGAGCCTCCAGAGCAAGGTACCTTCGGGCACACGGCTTTTTTTTAGAACCATTCACTCTGCTTCACTTTTATCTCATCGGACTGACTCTGTCGACTGAGGTTAATTCCTGCAGGGACTCTGGGAAAGTATTGCCCTTCTGCTCTTAGCTGGAGATGCTCACTTGCTTTCCCTAGATCTTTAGATCTCAGAAAGCAGAGTAATTTCAGACCACCCGCAGAGGGAAGGAAGAGAGAGCATTCTGGAGGAAGGGAGAGAGAAGTTCACACTCACTGTTATACATTACGGGACAGCTGTCCACTGGGTGTTCGCTATGCGTGTCTGCGCAATGGCAAAAGCAAGCAATCAGCTCCACTGGTGTGATGGTATAGAATGTTCATTAACATTCGTAGAACAAAGCTAGCAGAATGCTTGAAGTCTAACATCTCTGAGTGAAGAGAGAGATGGTACCAGTTGAATTGGAAATAAAACTACAGAGGGCACAGCAGGCTGGCAAGCTGGAATTGGTCTGAAAGGATAGATGAACTATAGAGGAGGGATGCCCATGAAGGGTGGGGAGAATAAGCCACAGATGGAGAAACAAGAGGGAGTTGAAAATAAAAGACCGGAGAGGCAGGGAACAGAGGCAACAAGATGACTCAGAAAGAGATCATACAATTCATCATACAATTGAAGCTCTGGGACAAGAGGAAAGGGGAAGACCCAATGCCAGTAGCCCAAAGGAGAGGACAAAGGAGAAGAAGGGTTGAAAAGCTTTGAGCGGAGAAAAAAAAGGGACTATGCAGAAAAAAGTTAGATAGAACTCATCTAGTTCTTTTGATGATGGGGCTGGGGAATGAGTGGACACCGACACATGTACCTTGATGTGTACGAATGAAAAGTGTTGGTTGTTCTTTCCATGGTGACAAAGACTGGGATGGGATTCAAAGGAATCATAGAATCATAGAGCTGGTAGAGACCTCAAGGGCAATCCAGTCCTGACATGCAGGAACCCCCATCACAGGACTCCTGACAAATAGCCATGCAGCCTTTGCTTAAAAACTTCCAAAGAAGGAGACTCCACCACCGTCCATGGCAGCATATTCCACTGCCAAACAGCTCTAACTGTCATGAAATTCTTCTTAATGTTTAAATTGAATCTCTTTTCCTGTAGTTTGAGACCATTGCTCCGTGTCCTAGTCTCTGAAGCCATGGAAAACAAACCAGTCCCCTCTTATATGTGACATGCTTTCAAATATTTAAACATAGCTATCATATCCCCTCTCAGTCTTCTTTTTGTAAGGCTAAACATTCCCAGTTCACTAAGCCGCTCCTCGTAAGACATTTCTTCCAGACCCTCAATCATCTTGGTTGCCCTCCTCTGGACCTGTTCAAGATTGTCAACTTCTTGACATCTATGGGCAGAGTTTTCCTATCTCTGATCTTCAGCACAGATCTCCAAGATCTTGGGCAGAAATCTTTCCCATCTGGGTGCTTTAAAATCATAGAATCATAGATTTGGAAGAAACCTCAAGGGCCATCCAGTCCAACCCCCTGCCGTGAAGGAACCCCCATCAAAGTAATCCTGACAGATGATCATCCAGCCTCTGCTTAAAAAAAATCTCCAAAGAAGGAGAATCCACAACCCTCCCTGGTAGCATATTCCACTTCTGACCAGCTCTAACCATCAGGAAATTCTTCCTAATGTTCAAATTAGGGTTGGAGAGATAGGCAGGAGAACTATCAGTGCCATTTGTGTGGAATCATAAGCAGGTGAAGACATCTGCTTGGGAGTACCCTGAAGCAAATGGTGAGCCACTGTGTGCGACAGAATGCTGGACTGGATGGGCTGTGGCCTGTTCCAGCAAAGCTGTTCTTATGTTCTTAAATGGATTCTCTTTTTTCCAATAGTTGCTCTGAGTCCTAGTCTCCAAAGCCATGGAAAACAAACCTTTCCTCTCTTTGATATGAATCGAGATATTCAAGAATAAGTATGATGAGAGCACGAAGTAAGAAAATGAATACTACTTGTCAAATTGTAGTCGACATAAAATCGGGCAGAATAACTAATATCTTGGAAGATGGGAACAAAATTCACAATCATCTTGATAGGCTTGAGCACTGGGCTGAAAACAGCAGGGTGAATTTTAACAGGGATAAAGGCAAATATCTACACCTAAACGTCCGAACTGTTATAGCAGTACAGCAATGGAGGTGGTGACATTCAAGAGGAAATTGAACAGCCATCATCTGCTTTGATATGCATTCTTGAATTGAGCATGGGGTTGGGCTAGATTACCTTATAAGGTAATCTATACCCTACTATTATTCTATGATTCTATGAAAAACTAGTGCCGTTTCCATAATCGTGCATATTCAGCAGGCTCCAAAACAATAAGGCTGAGTGATCAAAAAGATATAGAGCAACCTTCCAACGCTATTACAATACCTAATGCATGCCAGCAGACAGCACTTACAGTATTTTACACAAGTACATATAAATCAGTATCAAACTGCATGAGTTCTCGACAAGACGAACAAAAAGTCCTGAAGCAGAGAGAGATATTTCTTGTGTTGGTCTGTTCAGCTGCAAAAGGATGAACTAGGAATCCAACCCAAAAAATCAATAAAATTTGTTGTTGTTATTGTTGTTGTTGTTGTTTCATACCACAGAAACACCTGAGCTGGCTGTGATTTCTCAAAATTGTTTCTATTTTCTTTCTTTCTTTCTTTCTTTCTTTCATTATTTATTTCATAGAATCATAGAGTTGGAAGAGACCTCAAGGGCCATCTAGTCCAACCCCCTGCCATACAGGAACCCCCATCACAGTATTTCTGACAGGTGGCCATCCAGCCTCTGCTTAAAAGCCTCCAAAGAAGGAGACTCCACCACCCTTTGTGGCAGCATATTCCACTGCCAAACAGCTCTAACTGTCAAGAAGTTTTTCCTAATGTTCAAATGGAATCTCTTTTCCTGTAGTTTGAAACCACTGCCCCGAGTTCTAGTCCCTTTCTTTCTTTCTTTCTTTCTTTCTTTCTTTCTTTCTTTCTTTCTTTCTTTCTTTCTTTCTTTCTTTCTTTCTCTCTCTCTCTCTCTCTCTCTCCCTTCCTTCCTTCCTTCCTTCCTTTCTTTTGGTCCTTGCAGAGGGGTCCTAATGTTAAACTAATATATCAATGCTTTCATATGGTGATCTAGCGCTAAAGTTGGTATAATTTTTTTAAAAAAATAATAGTAAAATAAATACTTCAGGATGACTCGAGAGAAAGATTACCAAGGTGGGGGATTACTGCCCACAGTCACACACTCCCAGCCTTTTGGAAATATCTGATCACATGGGGAAAACACTATTTGGCTTGTTCAGGCGTGAAAGAAATAGAAGCCCCCAGCAGGAGAGGGGAAAACTCCACTTCAGAAGCATAAAAGGACTGGGCTGATTTCCATTCGGCTTTTCTGTAGTGTGATTAGTTTAAAAAAACATTTAAGTACAGCTCTTGTTCTTTTCCGGCAAATCCCGTATTATCTACCAGGGTAGTCCCTGCCTTAATAGGGTATGGGAGTGTTTGGGTTTGGGGGCTACAATGCCCCAATTCCCTTACAGCTGCTGCAATATTGGCCTTTCCTATGTTTGCAACTAGCCAGGGGGCCCTCCTGAAAGAGCCATCCCTCAAGGAGGTGAAAGGGATGGCTTGTAGGAGCAGGGCCTTTTCGGCAGCTGCCCCCAGATTGTGGATTGCCCTCCCAAGAGAGACCCGCCTGGCGCCAACATTGATGACATTCCGGCACCAGGTAAAAACAATCCTCTTCCAGAAGTTTTTTAACTGATTATTGTGGGTCCTGGTGGTGATTTTAGTGTAGTATTTTAATATATTGTAGTTATTGTATTTAAATGTTTTAGTGTTTTAATTGTATTGCAAATTTTATGTTTTAATTATCTGAATTGTTTATTTTGATTGGGTAGTGGGCGGCATACAAGCTAAATAAATAAATAAATAAATAAGTAAATAAATAAATAAACAAACCTTGTGACATGGGTTGTACACGCTGCTTCTGACCGAGGGACCTGGGCACACAGCAGAAGAAGCACTGCCTGCCTGGCAAGGCAGCTGCTTCTTATGAAACCCTTTCCCTCCAAAATCACTCATGGCGAACTCCGGGGGGGGGGGGGAGTATCTTCCTCCTGCCCCACACCCAGCACGGTTCCTTAAGCTGTAATTGTGTAGGTCTTGTCGTAACATTTTCATTACTCCGGAGAAACTAGTTAACATTTCTTTCTACGGCATCTATTCTTGGTTCCGCACTGGGCCATTGCCATGGAAACAGCGGTAATCTGGAAATAAAGGCAAAGTTGCTTTTCTTCTTTTTCATTGTGGGGTAGGTACGCTCTCACAAGTATTAAACTAAAAGAGGGGGGTTATTTCTTCCCCTCTGCTTGCTTTCTATAAAATTGTGGTTGTCTTTGAGGTATAGATGTTGGGTTGGGTATCATCATTACTATTCACTCTCATTACTACTATTTATATTTATACTCAACCTTCCTTCCAAGGAGCTTGAGGCAGACAACGTGGTTCTCCTCACCCCTCTCCATTTTATCACATGAACAATTATGTGATGTAGAGCAAGACCAGGGAAATTGGTTGAGTCAGGCTCAGCCGGTGAGCTTCATTTCTGGGCTGGTGAGTTTGGAGAGGCTACTTTTTAGACTAGAACTCGCATCATTCTGTTCCCTACACAGAAAAGCACAGAGAGCCAAGTTCCTCAGATAGTCAGTCATTTCCATGTATTCTTGAAGGCTTTCATGGCCGGGATCTGATAGTTGTGTGTGAGTTTTTCAGGCTGTTTGGCCGTGTTCTGGAAGTTTTTCTTCCTGATGTTTCGCCAGACCCTGTGGCCAGCATCTTCAGAGGGCAAGGAACTTGGGGAATAAGGAGTTCTCTCTGTGCTTACCCCTTTTGAATGTGTTTAGAAAATGCTATTAGACTTCTTTAAATATGTTTTGAATGTGTTGATTTAACTTTTAATACAATTCTGGTCACCGCACCTCAAGAAAGACATAGTGGAACTGGAAAAGGTGCAAAAGAGAGCAACTAAAATGATTACTGGGCTGGGGCACCTCCCTTATGAGGAAAGGCTAAAACATTTGGGGCACTTTAGTCTGGAAAAAAGGCGCCTGAGGGGGAATATTATTGAGACGTACAAAATAATGCAGGGCATGAGTAAAGTGGATAGAGGGACGCTCTTCTCCCTCTCACAAAATACCAGAACTAGGGGACATACACTCAAATGGTGGGCTGGGAGAGTAAGAACAAAATATTTTTTCACCTAGCGTGTTGTTAGTCTATGGAACTCCCTGCCACAGGATGTGGTGATGGCATCTGGCCTGGATGTCTTCAAAAGGGGATTGGACAGATTCCTGGAGGAAAAGTCCATCACAGGTTATGAACCATGAGGGAGACGTGTAATCTCCAGGCTTAAAACCGGGGTACTTCAAGGGCCAGATGCAGGGGAGTGGTATCAGGAGACAGATATCTAGTCTCATGCGCTCCCAAATGCATCTGGTGGGGCCACTGTGAGATACAGGAAGCTGGACTAGATGGGCCATTGGCCTGATCCAGCATGGCTCTTCTTATGTTCTTATGTTCTTATGGAACTTTCAGAACTGCTTGCTGGCTCCAGGGTCTCCTTTGTAGGTCCTTCTCGGTTGGAAGTACTAGGGCCTGGTGGTTCCACTGTGGGTGTGTCCATTCATGCAATGGTTCCCAACTATTCAGTGATCTGTATGACAGACTGAAAAATAGTGTGTGACACATCCTGCTGCTCCAGTGGCTGATGACCCGACCCCTGCTCTAGAAGGTTGTAGTGGTGCCGCACTTTGTGCTGGGCCCCAAGAGTGACGTGTTGGGCGCACTCTTCTCTGTTTGTTATGGGGACTAGAAGGTGAAGCTGTAGCAGGCAGAGGAACTCTCACCCTGCCTTGAGGACTGAGGGAGCTGCGTAGCCATTGCTCTCTGCTTCGGTGACATGTGATAAGCAAGGATCGATGCAGAATAGACATGGGCACAGAGCGGCGAAATTCTCATTTCCGTTTTCGGTTTTTGTTATCGTTACGTAACGGGTAACGGTAACGAGAATTACTCCGCTCCAGCTCAAACCCAAACCGAAAAAGAAAAATTGGGTCTGATTTTTTGTTGTTGTTCATGGCATCGTGGCAATCGCGCGATGCCAAGCAGCACAGAAAAAAAGTTTTTAAAAAAAATCCTGATTCCCGGCCAAAAAAGCAGGCGAAAATATGCCTGCCTCAGTGAGGGCACCTACCAGAGAGGGGTGGTTTCTGGGGGGGTCCCCGGCCTCCCCCCCTCCTGTCCTGGGCTGCTGGTACCAGGCTGGGGAGGGGCATCTTCGTCGTCTCCATTTGCCATGTGGTGGGGGGGATGCAAAATGGTGACCGCAATATTTATTTTTAAATCCTGGTCCAAAAACCCACAAAAGCACCACAGAAACATTTGAAAATTAGGTATTTTAAATGCCTGATTTTTTATAGTAGCAGCAGTGGGTTTTTCTTGCAATAAAATGTCTCCATTGATTTTATTTTATTTTATTTTTATTTTTTTACACCTGCGCAATGATGGGCTGGCCATAGGATGGGACCATGCAAATTTTTGGACCCATTCCACCAATCGCATGGCCAGGTTTTGACTGAGACTTCTGGATGTGCCAGAGGGCATAAAAAGCCCACTAACCCTAACCCTAACCCTAACCCTAACCCATATGCCAGTACACTGTCCTTCTTAGTGGGTCAGAGGCACCCAGAGGTAAAGCCCACTAACCCACCCTAACCTTAACCGTAACCCTAAGCCTAGCCCTTACCCTAACCCCAACCCTAACCCAGATCCGTACGCAAGTACACTTTCCTTCTTAGTGGGTCACAGGCACCCAGAGAGGTGCCCCGCACAGCCCACTATCTCCTACCCCTATCCCCTTCCCTAACCTGTACGTCAGTACGCTAGTACGCTCCCCTTCTTAGTGAGTCAGAGGCACCCAGAGAGAGAGGTGTCTCTGCCACTTACCCCGCACCCTAACATAATGTAATGTATGGTACGCGGCGGCTTCGTGTTACGCTTCCCTTCCCTTCCCTTCTTAGTGGGTCAGACATCAGAGGCACCCAGAGAGGTGCCTCCCAGAGCCCACGTACCCCAACCCCAACCCCAACCCAAACGACAAACGGAAACAACAAATTTTTGAAAATTATCACAACAAACGGAAACGACCCAAAACGGACCCGCCCCGACAAACGACAACTCGAAACGTCATTTTTTCTGGTCGTGCCCATCTCTAATGCAGAATGAGGGACCCTTGGAAAAGGAGGGGGAGAGAGAGCACATTTGCCAGCCTGAGGGAAGGGGCTAGCAGGAGGAGTTTCCTCACTCTTGCTAGATTGGGGCAGATGCCTTGACAAGCCCCTTTTTCTTGATGCCGCTCCCTCAATGTATGAGGCCGTGGTGTGGCCTCAGTGGCCCCCAGGACTGTTTCTACTTTGGACTATTGGTGTCCCTCGGTATCCCCCTCAGTACCACCAGGCCAGTGAAGTGTGCCTTTCTCAAGGTTGAGAACCTGATGGATTCGCAACCTTGAAGGGGGGGGTTGGAGGGCTCTCCCTTTCAATAAGGAGTTTCCCTCCCAAACATGTCCCATGCTGGTAGCATGCTTGGGCAGCCTCATGTGCCCCTGTGATGCTGACCGTTGCCATCCACGTCTTTATGGGAGCTGGCTCCTAGCCTATATGAAATGTCCAAAGATGTACCATCCATCATGCTCATGGTACGTGCATCACGGCCTTCAAGCCAAGAATTGGAACCAACATTCAGAAGATGCAGTCTAGCCACGTTCTCCACTAAAGAAGCCAATGTCTCTTGAAGAGAGCCCAGTCAAGGAAGTGTGTGACGTCCTCAAAATTAACCCTGTAAAGCAATAGCACTTCTGTGTAAAGACAGTCATTATGCATGCTTCATTTCTAAACCAATATTTGGGCTTTGACAAAATTCACAGAATATAAATTCAGGCATGCATCAACGTGTTCCCAAGGAACTTTGGTAAGAGTATTTTGGTGCCTGGAGGACAAATGCAGTTATTGACAAGGGCCAGTACATGATGACTCTTCCCTGGAGTATTGTGTTCAGTTCTGTGCACCTCAATTTAAAAAGGATGTTGACAATCTTGAGCAGGTCCAAAGGAGAGCTACCAAGATGATTGAGGGTCTGAAAGAAATGTCTTACAAGGAGCCGCTTAGGGAGCTGGGAATGTTTAGCCTTTCAAAAAGAAGGCTGAGAGGGGATATGATAGCTAGGTTTAAATATTTGAAAGGATGTCACATTGAAGAAGGGACTGGTGTGTTTTCCATGGCTTCAGAGACTAGGACACGGGGCAATGGTCTCAAACTACAGGAAAAGAGAATTTCATTATAGTTAGAGCTGTTCGGTGGTGGAATATTCTGCCATGGAGGGTGGTGGTGTCTCCTTTGCGGGTTTTTAAGCAGAGACTGGAAGGCCATCTGTCGGAAATACTGTGATGGGGGTTCCTGCATGGCAGGGGGTTGGACTGGATGGCCCTTGAGGTCTCTCCCAACTCTGTGATTCTATGATTCTATGATTTTCACTCTTCTTGCCTGTTAGTGGTTGCCGTGCCTCCTCTGCTTGAGGTAATCAGGAGTTTGTTAGAAACCATACCCTTTCATCTATATACCCCATATCCCACATGCTTTCTTCCCCTCATATAGGGGTCTCACATATTATAAAAGGGAGACAATGAACACAGCTTTGACTCAAAAGTTTAAAGCAGGCCACTGTTCCAGCTTTGATTCCAACAGCCAATCTGCTTGGGATCCAAATTTAATTTCTTCAGGACACCACCCACTGATCAACAAGGTAAAAAAAAAAGGAAGACACCAAAAATCTTCTCTTCAAGCTCTTACAGCTAAGGCCTGCCTAGATTTCTCAAAACACAAACACACAAACATAATGTGCACTGTTTTAGTCAGCTAAAATTGAGTTGTTTTTGGCGTTCCTATTGGGTAATTGAAATGTGCACATTCTTTTTTTTTTAACGTACCAATTTCAGATTCTGTATATTTTCAGCTTTTGTTCTCAGATCAGGTAGGCATGGGGAGGCTCCTTTTTAAAACTGCCTGTAAGATTCACAATGGATTTAAGAATGCTAAAATAAATGGCCCTCTAAGAGGCAATT